>QEOT01003180.1:24306-35489 GCA_003123785.1 Pterocarya stenoptera
AAAAGCACGTAAAAACTGGGGTGTTACAAATTAACACTACAATTTAAAGTTTGGATATATGGAGAGTTATAAAAACACTTAATTACTCCCTTTTAGAGTGGCAAATCTCCTTGAGGATGCTATTTCTTGGTGTGAGGGGGTAAAAATAATGAAGTCCAAGACCAAGCCTAGCCCACCAGGCCATCACTAGAGCACAAAAGGGGGGAGGAGCCAGATGGTAGGTAAAAGGTGTTAGGAGGTAGGAGCTAGGGTGTCAGGGGGTAGGGTCGGCTGTCAGAGGAAATAGGAAAAAGGGAAGTTTGACGAGCACGCAAAGCAGGTCATGTCCCACCACTATAGAGGGCACACGGGAAAAGTAATCAGATAAATAGAGGGTCTAGACAACTTCCGGATGATGGATCTTCTTCTTCCTTTTCGACTTCTCCTTCAATCTCAGAACATGAGCTCCAACGAAGGCTTTTTCTCTAGTAAATATATATTCAGGATCATCATTATATAGAAAGAAATGTGAGACCATGAGAGATTGTAAACAAGAATATTATAGTGAATTTTTCCTCCTCAAACGCCAGTGGACGTAAGCGTTATGCTGAACCACGTAAACTCATATGTCTTTTTCTCTTATTTTCTCTACACATGCTTTCCACTCACCATTGTGGACGTACGCACTGACACCATATAGAACACTGGATCATTGTCGGGGACACCAAATCACACTGAACGGGGCCCAAGTCGTCCTAGTGGGCCAAAAATGACTATTTCTTCCCTTCTGACCTGTTGTGTTATTTTTAGAGTATCAACACTTGGTGTAGATTGAAAGTACACTCCAAATTTATTTGTTGTTAGATTAGAAAATGGTGAAATCTTGAAAAGAAATATAAGTGGCATGGGGAGAGAGAGAGAGAGAGAGAGGTGCTGGAAGTGTGCTAAACTAGTTTGGGGAAGAGAATGCGGAAGAAAGAGAAAGTCTTCTTACTTTATAAGTGTCAAAATTTCGTGATATCTATGACTCACATGTTCAAATCTAAGGGATGAGATCGATATCTATGACTCACAGCTTGTGCCTTTTTTTTTTGAATTTTGGTTTTCATTTTTAATAAATTTTACATATTATAATTAAGCCTAATTCATTTTTATTTTTGTCTAATTTGATTACTAACGGTCTTTAAAAATTCTCTAAAAGTTTTTTTCTTACGCAATGGTTTGAAACCAGTTTATCCATTTAACTGATTTATCCATTTTCTTTTCTTTTCTTCTTATTCTTTTATTTATTACTAATATGTATTTATTTATTTTATCCTTATTTTTAGTTAATATTATTTTTTGTGATCATCACATGCTTGTACAAATATATTCCTTTATAAACATTTAGTATTCATGTATGATGGCAAAAAAAGACCTTATAGTTTACATAAAATAATGTGTGAAGAATGATCACAATTACTTATCTCAATTCTTATGTAAATTACACTAACAGTGCGTATCTCCAAGCTTTATACCAAATCTATAATATTTAGGCAATGGTATAAGCATTCTTAAGTTTTAAACATTATGCATAATATGCACTATGCATTGAGCCTCAAGATATCTAAGTTTCATGGCTACTACTCTTTCCTTGCCTACTTTACCTGCCTAACATTTTACTTACCTGACACATTGCTTACCTAACATATTGCTCGCTTTACAAATTGTTTTCCTAGCACATTGCTTGCTCAACACATTGTTCGCCTAGCACATCATATTGCTTGCACTATCCTCGTACAACTCTCTTTTTGCCTTTCCTTGCCCACTTTCTCTTCGCTTTTCATTGCATGATTCTTACACAGTTTTAATCTAGCTTCCATTCACCCAAAATGAGAGTAAACCTTAGTGTCCTACCTGCGCAACTCCACTCCTACACACAACAGTTACATCCACTCACAAACCTTACTCTTAGATCCTAAAATCTTTCTAAGGGTCGGTATGTGAAGGGAGATAATACATGTAACACCCCATTCCCTTAGGCAAATGATATCACCTACTTTCGTAAATAAAGTCAAGCAAGAGATTTACATTATTAATAAGATGATTATTTACTCATAAAAAGAATTATTAAATGAATCATGTTTTAAATAAAAACATATTCAAAGTTTTTAAATAAAAGAAACTGAAATAACTTCTAACATAATATAAATTAAACTAAAGACTCCTAAGACTAAGTAACATTAGATTGCTCCATCTATGTTTGGCCCACTTGCTCGTCCTCATTGGGTGAAAACTCAACAAACAACATACTATACCATAAATATAATAAAATGTAAGTTTTTAAAAAAAAAAGAGATGCTTGATTGAAATGAAAATATGATCCATTCATGCTCTTGCTTAGGATATGCATGACTTATAAATATTATCTTCTATTTTGTTATCTTAACTAGCTAACATACCTTAATCTTATGTGCAAGGTTGTGCATCAGTTCCACCATTTATGGCAACAAGAGGAACCGCTAATCATATCATAATATACTATGGTAGACCATACTTAGATCCGTAACTTGCACATCCACCCATAACTGCATCGGTACCATAGATCTCTATGGTCATGTTATAACTTATTAATCTTAAACTTTATCTCTATGGCCATCTTATATGAAGGCTTACATATCTTATGCGACATGAGATGCATAATATGCATAATAACATGAATAGCAATAAAATATGAAAATAAACGTGATCATACGATATGATGAATGACATACTTACGTATCTTTTTTTCATGTCTTATGTATTTCATGTCATGCGTGATACATAAAAACTAATCTTTCAAGGAACTTACTTTAATCATTAAATTAACTAAACTAGATAATATACGCTATTCTATATATATGGTCAAGTTACCTCCTAACCCTAATTATGAAACTTTACCATGTAGCTCGTCACTGATAGAGAAAGTGAAGTGGGATGAAAACTCAGAGTAGATCAAGGATGATGACGGCAGACAATTTCCTATCCTTCTAAGGTGGTCGACGATGGTTTCATGGCGGCGTGAGGGTGGTGGTGTCTCTTGGTGGTTTTCGGCGTGATGGGCTTGAACAAGGTGGCTGAATGGGCAGTGTGTATCTCGACTCATGTGCAAGAGCTTCTCCTTGTCTTTCGGTTGTCCTCGATGGTGCAAGGTGTGCTCTGGTGGTCCTAGGGCTAAGGTGTTCGGTCACGTCAGTTGTGGTCCAAACGTGATCTATGAACGTCGAAAAACATCTGTGATGATTAGTCTCGCTTTGACCATAGTTTCTAGGAAAATGAGAACAACACAATGTGATTCATGTGTGATATAGGTGATGCGTATTACTGTGTGAAGTCCTACCAGTGATCTGTTTACAACCAACGAATGAGATTTAACAACATATGAACAATGCAAGTTCATAGTGAAGATAACGAAACTTCTTGGTAATTCTTGCAGCATTATGATTCTCCCCGTGTCGTTGATTTGATCTATATCTCACGATTGATGACACGCTTTTCAAAATGGAACAAAGGCGAGAAAAAGGAGAAGAAGAAGAATGTAAAATGATTGGAGAATTCTTGAAACTAATTCACGAAGGAGGAAGAGAGGTATTTATAGGATGATAGTCGACAGGATGTGTGGCGTTATGTATCCCATGTGTTCGTTGATGTAATTACCCTTGCAACTAGGTAAGGTCATCTGAGCAGGTAACGCTTCGGTTTAAGGTTTTAGGTCACTATTTGGCTCATGATTTGGGCTATTGTGAGGATCCAAGTTTTACTCTCGGTTTCTAAGCTATTCTCTTAACCATTGTTGTCTCTACCCCACTCTAAGCTCCAAAAATTCACACCTTAATTTCTCTAAGTGTCTAGATTCTAATAATTTTTTCTAACTAATCCCATAAAATATATAATAATAATCCTACTTTGTGTATAATATATGTTTATCAACCAAGGCAACCAATCACATAATATAATATTTTAAGTATTATTTATAATGTAACACCCCACCAAAGCATACAAAGGGACCAAGAAGACATTAAGATCTTTGCAATAATGATTTGAGCTTTAGGTTAACTGAAACTAGGGATTTCTAGGAATATTAACTTTTTGATATTTAGGAATAGGATTTAGCCAGATGACTCCCACCATTTCTCTAGTTAGAATTGTTGGATTGAGATGCCAAAAAACCAATGAGAGAGTGACATGTGGCATGGAGAGGACTTTCCACCTCAATGGGCTTGAAGATGGACCTAAAGCATGTTATGGATCTTAGATGGATATGAAGAGGACTCAAGTTTAGTTAAATGTTTGGATCAAAATTTTTTAAGAAAGGGGCCTAACGTGGGTCCAAGGCAAAGCCCAACATAAAGCCCAATATAAAGCCTAATGTGAGGCCCAAATCGGTAGGCTAAAGAGGCCCAAGAAAAAGCCCAACAAACTAGACCTAAGGCCCAACCCAAGGCCCAAAAGCTAAGCCTAGCCTAATACAAAACTCGGGGCCAAAGACTTGCCCAAACATGGAGACTAGGCTTAGCAACTTGCTTAACACTCTTGGCCTTAGGAAGACAACAGCTAGCATCTGAATTTGTCCTTGACTGAACCATGTGGCAACCTAAAACTTCTTCGAGACCAATTTTTTACCTTCCATTATTATTCAAGAGTCAAATTCAGAAGATAATATGATGCTATAAGACAAAAACAAAACATGATAGCATAGGTGCTATGTCTCAGCCGATTAACTTCAAATCTCATTTCTCTTGAAATGGTTTCTGAAACTATGCCTCTCTTTCCTTATATTTGGACCAACATTTGTAGACCTAAGCTAGGTAGCAATGCCAGGACATGTCATGAACATATGAGACTCTTCATAGCCATGCAACTTCACAAACAAGCCAGCTAGTGCAAATCGGATTCCCTTCATTGTGTGTCATCGGTTTCCTCATCAAACTTGAGTTATTTTCTGCAAATAACACAACCCTCTCTCAAGAATCAAATCTAGAGAATTAGACCTAGTATTGGTTGAAAGAGTGGCACCTTCTTACACATTCAAAGGCTAAATAGTGCAACTAGAAGGTCAAATAAGGAGTAGCCGAGCACCATCATGATCTTACACCCTTCAGCAAACAAAACCAACCATCTTCACTTGTCACAAGTTTTGTACTCAAGCATGAGTTAGAGTTCCAAGATACTCTAATCCTTATATGACCCACACCCTTTTTACTTGGCCACAAAGTTGAATGAAACAATGAACGAAGATGGAATAAGCCAAATGCCCTTCTCGGCCGATGCTTACCTCTCTCACCTTCTTCCACTTCTTTTAACAATTTATACTAAGTGTCCCTCATCTCTATCCCTCTCATTCTCAATAGAAGAGTGTCATGCGAACCTTTGCACCCTACTTGGACCATAAGCTATTCAATACCTTTTGGGGACTTGGCCACCTCTGAAAGATCTGAAACCCCTACATCCTCACATGCTCAATTGGTCTTCATCCATAGGGTGAAAAAGAAGCTCACCTAGCTACACATGTAAATACAAAACGAAGCACCATCATAGCACCCGATTGCATCAAGAGGAACTTATCTTGCCAACTTTGGCTAAACTGTGTGACACTTAGGCTCTTGCATGCTTTTCTTCATCACGTGAGCACTATGAATAGCACCCTTCATCCCTCCTCTCCATTCACGCCATTTTCAAGAATACCTAAACTTTGTGAGAGAAAATCTTCATAGCACTAAGTGAAGAGTGAAATCGAGATCCCTTAAGAAAGAGTTGGTATTGCGTGCCCCACAAGCTTCAGACTGGTAAATGATTCTTCCATGAATTTTTATTGGAAGATAGATTAATGTATTGAGTCATGATTCATGGTAAAAAAAAAATTACGTTTTGGCTAGAGTTTGGTAATGATAAATTAGAAGCATACTCATACATATTTGATTTTTGGTTGAATAAGCTTGTATTAATCTTGGAATATGATCATGGATATGAAGAAATAATTTTAGCTAAAGTCTTTTAATGATAATTATGTGTTGAGATTTAGAGAAAAGTTGCATGCCATGTTAGATTTTAAATTGATATCTTGAGTTGATCATCATGCAAAAACCAATTTCTAGTTAAATAAGGATTACTTATGCTATTCTAGTTCAATTGCCCCAATCATGTTTAGTATCATTTAGAAGCATTCAGAGACTTGATATCAGTATGTTAGAAATAAGGGAATATAATTCTTTCAAGGTTTTGAAGTCATACACAAAATAGAAGTCATATACTTCTAGGCTATGTAAAGTTATCCTTTTGATTTTATTAGTTTGATTATATGATGATAATATGTTGTTAATATTATGAATCTAAGGTGGTAGCATGATGACAAATTCTGTTTTGGTGATTTTTTAGTGTTAAATTTTGGTCATAGGCTTAAATCCCTCATAAGAAATATAATGAGATATACATATCTCGGGTTTGATATGTTTTCTCATGATAAATGTTTTATTCATGTGATGCTAAGTTCATGAATGAAATTAGGATATGAAACACATGAGGTTTGTGTAATTTGGGGTCGAAATGCTAATAATAAGAGTTTAGGATTGTAAGTGCAATTTTGGGTAATGTGTGGGCAGATTTGTAAATATGGTTTTACATAGTAAATTTTGTAGTTTCTAACTTTAAGTATATCTCTTATTTCAACCATACCACCCTTAGAACTCAAAGAGTTTGTAAATTGGCCTCCAACTTACTCTTGAATAATGTTTATATGGTTTTGTATAAACATCACATTTATGTTATGAATGCTATTTTTTATCATGAAATGTCTTATGATACATGATAAGCATTCACTTCCATTACAAGTATGACATGTGTTGGTTATATTTTATTTTTGCCCAAAGCATGAATATGTACTATTGAGCATGATACATGAAAATATATCATTTTTTCATTGAGCATATCGCATGTTATAAAAAGGAACACATGTCATTAAATATATTTTTGTCATGAGCATAGCATGAAAAATATTTTTTCACGACCCAATGCTAGGATGAGAAAATATCATAGTGGAACTCCTCTGTCCACTCTGAAGTGATTAAAAATTGAGTGGTAACCCCTAGGCTGGCGAAAAACAATTAACAAGTTCCAATTGGTTCATCTTTAAAAGGATTCTAGGTCAATTATGACATCTAATGCTAGTGGTTGCATATGTTATGAACTATTTATGATCAATACATTGAAAGTTATATATGCATAGCTCTGATAACATAGTTTCAACCTAAATTGTGCTACGGTTACTGGTAAGTACTCGTGGTGAGAAATGGGGAACCGTAATGTTACCATATGTTAATCATGACTTAAATGACAGACATGGTAAGCTTTGAAAAAGATGAAGTAAGAAATATTCTTTGTAAGAAAATGCGTATCAAAGTTTTCTAAATGATGACAAGGAATCTAGATGGGAGACAAATACAACTTCTGTATCATGCATGCATTGCATATTTATAATATCTTTGTGTATGTTGGTTGTTAACTAACTGAAATTTTAAAAAATTACACTCTTGCAGTTCAAACTACCATTCCCATAGAATGGTAGGAGTTGAAACAAGATGAGAAATAGAAGATGGCGATAAACCCTAACCCCTGGCTTAGGATGATTGAGAATGAACCAAAACTGAACCATAAGTTGGAGTTGATAGTGACATTTCTGGAGATGGTTTTGTATACTATACATCACATCAGAGAAATGCTTTAAGAATGTTTTGTTTTAAAATCCCCATATAAACCCAGTCTATAATAAGGAAATGTAAACTCCATAACAATGTTGAACTAATGCTTTACTGCTTGGACATTTTGGTTGGGATGTTTAGTTCATTTTGATGCAAAATTTTTACAAATCACTTTTTTCGTCGTGAATGATTGCATACGGCTAGAAGCATGTTAGGATGCATTTGCATCTTATTTGTTCTAATGCTCCAAGTCTTTGTTCCATCCCAAGAGAAGGCTGGAGACGTCACATATAAATAACCGAGGGTTACAATGGGGGAATGGTCTAGTCATGCAAGTTTCTTTTAACATCTAATGTGCTATAATCTTTTTTATTATTAGGATCAGACTCTAATGGACTAGACATGGAGGGTCTTGATTAATATGAAAAATGCTATTTATTATCCTCTTAGATATTTTACTATGAGAATGTCACACCGCCGGCCCTTACTAGGCAAGAGGTGTGGCGGAGGCAGAAGGGAGAGAGGTAGGAGAATGTGAGAGAGGAGGTATTCGAGCAAATGTGATTTAGGATCCCTTTCTACAAGCCTACAATTACCACATGGGTCTAGGGCCCATTAGTATGATAATAATGTTAGGCCCATTAATGTTTTAGATATAATATTTCTTTCTTTCCTTTTGTTATTTCCTATCACTTTGTTCTAGAACAGTGTCAGAGGGTTGTTATGTTTATTATTCACTGCACGTAGCATATAGGTGTCTAGCTATGTCATTGGGAGGTTATTTTAAGATTTATCCAAATATTACAAATTCTCTCTCTCTCTCTAGAGGCACCTAACATTAAATTAGGATTTTTCTTAGCTATTTCTACCTTATTCTACCATTACAGTTGGGAAGTGTGACAAGTTTGGTATTAGAAAGGTCTTCACTGTAAAACTTCTTGGGCGTTAATGGTGGAAGGCACTCACCTAAATCAACTTCAGGATTCCTTCAAGCAGGCAACTGATTCACAGTTTAAATCCTTAGAGACAGAGATGATGGCTCTCAAGCACCAGTTGAATGGAAGGGTGCACCAACCAGTATGGTGATGGAACTGAGCGAACTATGGAAGAGCAAATTAGATCCATAAGGTTGGGCTTTCCAACTTTCCATGGAGAAGATCTCATGGGATGGTTGTATAAGGTAAGTCGTTCTTTCTCCTATTACAATACATTACCACAATAGAAGTTAAGGTTGGCTTCCTTCCATATGGAAAAAAAGGCATTAGTATGGTATCAAGATCTAGAAGAGTCTAAATCATTAACGGACTAGGATGCTTTTGTGAGAGCATTGATGGTGAGGATCGGTCCCAATGCATATGATGATCCCATAGAAGCCCTAAAAAGATTGAAACAGATAGGATCATTTAAGGAATACAAGTCTAATTTTGAAACACTATCTTCGAGATGACATTAGGGTTCCTANAAGGAATACAAGTCTAATTTTGAAACACTATCTTCGAGATGACATTAGGGTTCCTATGCGTATGTTCAACCCTTCCAACTTCATCACAATCTATAGTTTAGCCAAGATGTAAGAAGAAAACATTGAAATTAGTAAGAGAAATGTAAAGTCAGTGCTCTATTTTATAGAATCTGGGATCCATAAGAAACCACCTTCACATGCAGGAACATTAAGTAAAATGCCCCAAAAGGGACTTATGCTTGTATAAAAAATTAACCAAAATCAGATGAAGGATTGTAGAGAGAAATGGCTATGTTATTACTGTTATGCTTGTTGGAACCAAGGACACAAGTGCCAAAACCCAAGACTGTTTTAACTGAGGAGTTGGTGGTACAAACTAATGAGGAAATAGAGGTAGAAGAAATGCTTGAGGAGGAAACAGGGGGCTGGGAGAAAATACTGAAAGCATTTTCTTGGTAGAGCACCCTGATATCTCTTTAAATGCAATTATAGGATCTCTTAACCAGAATACTATGAAGGTCAAAGGAAAAATTGGGACACATCAGATAGCCATCTTAGTGGACATAGGAAGCACCCACAATTTCTTGGACCTTGCCATTGTAAGAATGGCTCAAATCTCAATTAATACCCAAGAGACAGTTAGGGTACGAGTAACTAATGAGGAGCTAATGGAGAGTGAAAGGAACATAAAAGACTAAAGACTTTGGTGCAGGGATTGACATTCACAATATAAGTTTATATGCGGGTGCTGGCGAGGTGACATGGTTTTAGGGGTTAATTGATTGCAAAGCCTTGGGTCTTCCTCTAAAACTTTAAAGAACTTATCATGAAGTTTACTTACCAGGGTAACCCAGTAGTATTACAGGGACTGACCTCTGTTAGACTGATTGGAGAGGGCACTCTCAACTGATTTAACAACCAGAAATAGAATTGTCTTTTCTTGTAATTCATTAAAACAAGAAGGAAAACAAGCAACAAAAAGCCGATCCAACCATTTTGGAGTTAATGAAGCAGTAAATAGATATTTTTGAAGAACTGAGGGGATTGCCTCTTTGTAGGACCCATAATCATGCTATTATACCGATGATTGATGCCAAACTAGTGTTTGTTAGGCCCTACATGTATCCTTATTTTCTTATGGATGAAATTGAAAAGATAGTTAAGGAGTTACTTGAGGCATGGGTGATTAGGCACAATCAAAACTCTTATTGTTTAATGGTACTCTTAGTAAGGAAAGTTGATGGGTCGTAAAGGATGTGTATAAACTACAGGGCCTTGAATGCAATAAATGTCAAGTATAAATACCCCAACCCTATGGTAGAAGAGTTCTTATATGAGCTACATGGGGTTGAGTATTTTTCAAAGTTAGACCTAAAGTTTGGATACCATCAAATCAGAGTAAAGTTCCATGACATTCCCAAGACTTCCTTTCGAACCCATGAGGGGCACTACGAGTTTCTTGTTCTGCCATTTGAGTTAAAAAAATGCCCCCTCAATGTTTTAGAGTTGAATGAATGAGATATTCAGACTCTAGTTAAGAAAATTTGTGCTGGTTATCTTTGATGATATCCTTGTGTAAAGTAAGAGCAAAGGAAAGCATCTGTAGCACCTGACATTGACCCTAGACACTCTTAAACAGCATCAACTTTATGCCAAGTAGTCCAAATGCAGCTTTGAAGGCAAGGAGGTAACCTATCGAGGGCATTTGATCTTAGTTGAATGGGTTAGAGTTAACCATGAGAAATTAAAGACTATGGTAGAATGGCTAGAACCTTCATCCTTGAGATCTCTTAGGAGATGTTTAGGATTGAGAGGGTATTACAGCTGATTAACAGGGGGTATGGGGGAATGATTGCTACTTTAACTAAGTGCCTCAAGAAAGGACAATTCAAGTGGAATGGGGAGGCCTAAGAGGCCTTCTAGCTGTTAAAAAAAGCCTTGACCGAACCCCCTATGTTGGGAC
Organism: Pterocarya stenoptera; assembly: GCA_003123785.1. NCBI lineage: Eukaryota > Viridiplantae > Streptophyta > Magnoliopsida > Fagales > Juglandaceae > Pterocarya > Pterocarya stenoptera. The sequence goes on from QEOT01003180.1 coordinate 35,423, forward strand.
TCTCAGATTTCAATAAAAAGTTCACTATTGAGTATGATGCTTTTGGGATAGTAGTGGGAGTTGTATT